>CAXIVR010000004.1:33613570-33633461 GCA_964035755.1 Teleogryllus oceanicus
TAATAAATAATAATAATAATAATAATAATAATAATAATAATAATAAATAATAATAAAAAAAGGTTCTTACATAGACTCTTCAGACAAAAAAATTGACTTGAAGCAGCGCTAAATGAAAAATATGTGTATTATTTTACAGTTATGACTGAGGTTTGGGAAGAAATGTTGGAAAAACATTATGTTAGATCAGATATCCTTACGCTTAGATGATTGGAATACAAAAAAGCATTATATTTTTTAATTTTATTGCCAGTTTTTCTTTGAGCCGACAAACATCCAATATTGAAACTAAAAAATATGTTTAATTTGTAAGAAATTTTAATTGAGTTAAGATACCGTGGAGGTGTTGTTTACTGAATAACAAGAACTATATTTAAACGTTAATAAGTTATTGGTGCAAAAAAATATTTATTTTGAAAACAGCATTATGGTATGGACACAGGGCAAACACTATTCAAGTACACACATAATGACATAAATACTTCGGTCGCTAATACGGCTCATATTGTCTAGAAACAAGCCTGAATAGTAAGTATTTATAAGTGTGTATGATTTATTCACATTTAGAATTCTGTAAAAATTATGTAACGACTAAGATCAATTTTGTGCCATATCATCTTCTTAAATTTTTTAAACGCTTCTTCTTGCGTACAAAAGACGTTATTTAAGCAGTGTTTTCCCTTTATTCCAAAACCTGCTTGCTTCCACATAAGCTCAAGACAAAAGAAATAATTTAGTAACCTGCCCTGTTGTTGAGCCGAGATTACTTAAAATTTTACACTCATGGAAAAATACCAGTGTCAATCACTTGTCTGTAGAAATCATTTAACACATGTTGAGCATCGCGAGCTGCCGTCGCCAGTAATTTTTGTAGTATTGCTGACCCTGGTATGGACACAGGACAGACACTATTCAAGTACACACATAATGTCATAAATACTTCGGTCGCTACTACGATAATATTGTGCAGAAACAAGCCTGAATAGTAAGTATTTATAAGTGTGTATGATTTATTCATATTTAGAATTCTGTAAAAATTGTGTTTTCAAAATTACAAGATAGAATGTCTGTCACATCCCAAGGAAACCGATTCGCGCATCTGGAGTACTTCGCTTTAACGCACGATCCAAGGGCTCCACTCGGCAAAACTGCTTAGAAAACGTATTCCATCGTTTAAAGTAGAAGCATTAAGACATTCACGATTGTGGACGTGAATATACAAGTACGAAAGCAAGATATGTGAATAAACATAAGTAACGTTGGTTTGTGAGTAGGAAAACCATTATAAATTCAAGATGAAGTGTTTAAGCAATAATTTCTAACATCAGTGTTAACTATTAGTTAACAACAGTTATAATATTAGAAATTAGAAAAGTTCAATTGCTACTTCGTGAAAATGATATTGAGCCTATGTAAATGATTTGTTGAAATTTGTTCGTAAATGTGTTGTAAAGACAGACTTGTTGAAAACAAGGTAACCATAATTCAATTACATTTAAAACAGTGCTTAAAACCAAGAAATCAAGATTGTGTCAAATTTCTTTGTAATATATAATATGTATGGTGTGGAATTCTTTTCCAATTTTAATGCATTGTACATGTGTGAAGTGTTTGTGCTCGTTTGCGTGTGATTTATTTTCGTTGTGTGGTGTTTATACTCGAGGTTTATATATTTGAAGTATTACTCTCAATTTTCAGCAATGGCTACAAGCAAGCGTATTTTCTCCAAGAGAGCAGTATCAGTAAAAGTTGCAGTATGTCGCTTATGTACGAAATTCTAATTATGTAGAAATAAACAGTGCTCAGTTGGATTTTAAAACATTAAAAAAGTGTAGGAATTTTCTCAATCAGAACATAGAAACATAAATTGAAAATTAAATGCCGGTTCATTGTACTACATTTCAACCAGGATGTATGTAGATCCTGTTTTGAAAGCATAATCTTTGCATATGTGACAATTTAAAAAACTGTTCTATTACACACCACAAATCATAATTAGTGGAACTCATAAGTATATATTATAAATCAGAGACGAAATGAGGAAAAGACTTGATGAATCGATTACGTCGTACGATAATAAGTTGAACAGTCAACATTTCAGTCAACATGCTCTCTGCAGTAAACATGAATGCACAATCATAAAAGTCTGGTTCTCAATAAACTGGATCATTTTTACAATGGACAGATAATCCAATCGTATAATTGTTTTTAAGAAATATTTGAACATCAATAAAATTTGTACACTATTTTCATTGCCATAATTATAAATAAATTTTGTATCTAGAAACACAGAGTTTTTTCTGATTGTAAGTTTTATGTGGTGTGAAAAAAGATGATCCACCTAATATACATTATGTGAATAACTGTTATATAAACAGTGTCTTTCCACCGCTATGTTCTTCGAAAACTCAATTCTAAAGATATTATTGATAATTAATTCAAAACTATTTGCTGCTCAGTTATCTTGTTTATCTATGTGTAAATAGTTTGGGGGGAAACAATCGTAATCTTATGCTATGAGAAAGGAAACATTCTGTGATTTTGATACAACAGATATACCAGTTTTTTTTAAAACAGCCATGTTATGTACGATTGTAGCTTTTAAATATATATATATATATATATATATATATATATATATATATATATATATATATATATATATATATAAGTTTCTTATTATAATCTTCAAATACTTCTCCGGGTATACCAAACATTCTTCTGTACCTCATTATCTGACGCATTTGTGTCGTGATAGAGCGGAGTCATAAGATCTATTCTGTACGAAAACATGTCTAGTGTACTAAATACAGTCAACTAAAGTACAGTATATAAAACAAAGTTCCTGTGGTCTACTTACTTATCCACATGAGACCTGCATCATTCTCTTAAGTGTACTTTACGCTATCCGAGGACAAAGTTTGGTAAAACAAATTGGTGCCATTTTGAGAAAAGTTTTAAAATATTTTGAGGCTTCAGTAAACTACCTTAAAATTAAAATATCCATTTGAAACTCTCAATATCTCGATTTCATTCACATCGATCTGGGAATAATATTTTTAACGAAAATAGGCCGAATGGTTTAAGTGCTAGCGTTGACCAAAGGCGGAACAGACGTTTCCCGTTAATTGATTTTGCGGTATCAAGAACCCTCGAAACATAGATTCTGGCTACATCACGTGTTAGTTTTTTATATACTTGGCAAGAGGATTTATCCACTTTTTCGTTTTCAGGGCCCAATAAATATTTCTCCTGAAAATTCACTTTTTCTGGCACAATAGTTCTTCTTACGAAGTGCCTCCGTAAGGGCGAGAAAGTAACAAGCATGGCTGCTAGCGTTTAAAAGTTAGAAATTTTCTCTCACATCTCCCTCTTCTTTTTTCCTCAGTATTCCAGATAATTTTAATATGGCTTTACGATTGCAGGAGTCGCAGAAATACAGAGACGGTAACGCAAAACTCAAGTGGGGTTTGTAAAACAGGGGGCAGTGTTTCAAAGTGCGCAGCTAAATTTATTAAATCGATAACACCTAGTCTCGGTTACCCCTGGGAACATATGAAATTCATGGATACGGAACATATGTAATTCAGACTTTTCTGATCATACCGGTCAAGTATTTTGGCGCTAGATGGAAAGAACAAACAGAAGATCCAGAGTCAAATTACTTTTCTTTGCGTTCTCGCAGTCGAGTAATAAAAGTGAAAAAGCTAAATTATAAATGGTTTTAAAAACGTTTAATTCAATGAAATGAGTATGTGAAATCTTAAAATTACTACGTAATAGAATATTATAACTGAGAAGCAGCACTGCAAACAATATGTACAGTGAATGTAGTACAAAGTTGGTTAAACGAGTCGACTTTTACTTAGTATCTGTTATTACGAAGTGACATGTACCAAATACGTCAAACCAAAAATATCGGTGTGTACTTTTCTCAATTTTCACTCGGATAAATTGTAGAAAATGCGAGAAATCCGACAATCTGATGGTAAGATTATTATTCTATGTTATTTACTGTAATGTAGTTGATATACAACTTTTGACATAACTGGCAAAATGTTGCACTACCAAGCATTTAGTACTAATTAATTTCAGGGAAAACGAAAAACTCTTTGTTATTAGGAAAACCACAAAAATTTTATAAATATATTACATTTACATTCAGATTTGGAATACTTTTCTGAACATTGAATGTGTAAGTGTACAAGACAAGTGCAAATAGTCTAATTGAATATGTCCTTCTTCTTGATTATCAAAGCTAGATATTGTTATCTGTAATAAAATATGTTATCCATTATAAAAATTTTAAATTATTTTGAGTAAACGTTATTGAAAATGCTATCAGTTTTCGCGTTATCCTGAGTTGTACGGTGATGAAATTTCAAGTTTTTCGAGCCTGACCTTCATCGTAAGATAGTAATGGTGTACCGTCACTCACGGTTACATCACTTCGTGTCCCACATTCGAGACAAATGAGGTGTCACTCGACGTGACTCAGTGTCGTGATGGGGAACTTGTCATTTTCATGCGGTTCTATTGACAAGATTCAATGAATTTTTAAAAAGATCGTTTGTGTGAGTGTGTAGGGGGGGAGCGGTAGCACGTAAAACACGTTTGAGGGAGTTTTAAGGCTTATAAAAATGTGTTTAATAGCTCTTTCGATTCCTCTCTGAGAAGCAAATGGAATTACTCTGTTTATAGCTAGATCCTCTAAAAACATTGTGAAAAAAAGAACTTTTTTAAAGTCTTTGTTGCAGATAAAATCGAAAGTACTTTTATTAACTGACATAGATTTACACCAAAAAGGCAGTCGTTCTACCTTAAGCCACTATATTACCTTGTATCTCGGGCTACCTAAATATGAAATAAAACGCATAATAATAATAATAATAATAATAATAATAATAATAATTAAATATATAACTAGGGATTTATAGAGATTTTTCACAAGGGATATTATAATGCCCTCTATCATGTCCGCTATCTCAATGAATAACTCTCTCCTGTAATATAGAAAATAATATTTTCAACTATATATCTTTAATTTTTGTTCAAAATTGCCTACATGCTTAAATATATATACCAAAACCCAGGATTACAATGACACGACTGAAGGTTGACTGTAGGTGGCGACCATCTGGCGGTCACCTTCAGTAAAGGAAGGTTTTAGAACTTCAAAACCTGCCCTTTCTAATGATTTTGTCTCCTTTTTCCAAGGTTTAGGCCTGAAGATGTTGGGATCTTTTCAGATGCTTTCGTTTTGATCTGGTCTAAAAGGCCACTGTCATTTACTGCTCTTAAAAATCTCTTTCGAAGCCTATATATTACTACTTTAATCTCTCTCGATAATACTGACTGGCTTCCTTGAAGCAAAACTGGTACTACATTTTAGTTGCCTCACTCTTCATTTCTTTGACAGCGTCCGTCGCACTGTTTGTAACATTTGTTGCAACAGGTGCAACAACACATTTGTTGTAACAGGAATTCAATTGCAACATTATTCTCGAAATCGTTAAGAAAGCCACAGGCACAGCTATAGCCACACCTACAAACAGTTAAGCAGTCAAATCATTAAGTCACAGCCAAGGTAGTTAAAATTCCTCACGTGTTTCTATATTTAATTGTAAATACTTATATTTTGATGTCAGGAACGTTGCATGGAAAGCTATTACTTAATTTCTTTTGATAGAGACTTTGAGGTTATAGTATTTTCTCAAGGTAATACTCAATATATTGGCGTTTTGCTGTAGTTCATCTTCATTTCTGGCAATTCAAACCTGGTCGTCTACAAATAAACAGTGTATAAATAACTCTCGTTTCCCAAAGAATCGGATCTCTTACATAATCTTAGAGCATATTCTAAATATGAATTAAAATGTGTTGGGACAAACTTCATCCCTGTGGTTCTTGACTTACTAAAAATGTTTTGCTCTTATGGTGGTTCGTGGTTTAACTACTTGAAGTGCATTTATATAATGATTTTATAGTTGCTATATTTCAAGGATATCATCTGGTCTCTAATATTTACCACAGATTCTTTCACGATCCTATCGATAGTCCTTTCAATGCCTATGATCAGAAGATGAGTTTCTACATTATATGATCTTATCTTTTCACCCACCTGTCTCTAAATGCCATATCAGAGCACAAGCGGCATTGTCGAATTCGTTTTGTCCTTTGCAGGATTGCTGCATACTATTAAAAATAGTTAACAAAAATTAATGTCGTTTAGTTTATTATAAACATAGGCCCCTTCGTTAGGGTAGTCTACTACCCAGTATTGGTAGGAGAAACCACGGAAACTACCGATCAGATCAGAACAGACGGCGACTGAATTGAACAAGATATAGCTAGTGTCGAAAATTCCACTGTCGGGACTTAAATCCTAGGATTTCGCGTCAAAATTACTGCT
The DNA here is from genome assembly GCA_964035755.1 of Teleogryllus oceanicus. Classification (NCBI taxonomy): domain Eukaryota; kingdom Metazoa; phylum Arthropoda; class Insecta; order Orthoptera; family Gryllidae; genus Teleogryllus; species Teleogryllus oceanicus. Next base: position 33,619,983 of record CAXIVR010000004.1, read on the forward strand.
GAAAATATTGAGGCTTCATATAAATCCCACGCCCCAAATCAAAATATCTGTTTCAAACTCAGAAGGCTTCGAGTGCCTTTAAATCGATCGACGAATATCAATTTTGGAGAAAATCGGCTGAATGGTTTTGCGTTAGTGTTAACCTCAGACAGACAGACGGCAGGTCGAAAACTGTTTGCTCTATCGGCTTTCCGATATCAAGGATCCACACATCATGGACTCTGACTATACAACGAGTTGGAGGAAGTAAATTACTATATACAGGAACAATATTTATCCGCTTTTTGTTACCAGGGCCCGGTAACAAGAATTTTGTGTCGAATATTCGCCGTTTTCCGCGCACGATTACAGTAGTTACTCTTTTATGAAGGGGGAGAAAGTAAAATTAGGAGTTTCAACCAAAATGCAACCTGCACCATTTATTTAAAAGAAGCTAACCGAGAAAGAAGTTAAATAAAAAATTCGAGCCATTTTTGAATTATTTTTGAAAATGTTGAGGCATGAGACGTACCCAAAAACAAGATCCGTTTAAAATTCGCAGTGCGTTCGTTTAGATCGATCAAGGAATGTCAGTTCTGAGGAAAATCGTCTGAACGGTGTAGGCAGCGGTGGGGAACACGGGCTGACGCGGCCTCTGTGCGTTTCTAACGCTACCTGCCCTGTGAATTTCTTGTACGGACTTACGATCCTTGAAGGATGTTAACTAGGTGATAATAGCGTAATTCGTAGTAAGAGGTATAAGAAATTCATGGTGTTCACGAAATACGAGCAATAAACACAAAATAATATTTCATTTTTCTTACCTGAAATTGGCAATTTTATACGATTCCCGGGCCATATTCCCGCCAATCAGGGCAATTTCCCTCGCGATTGGCAGGACTGCTACCGATTCAGTTCTCTCGTCTCATACTGCTAAGTCATAGTTACATTATTGTGTATCGATTGCTAATATAGTTCTATGCATGGTGGAAGATATGGGTGAGCTATCCGATTTCCGCCAATGAACTTTAGTCACAAGTTTGTGTCACAATATTGGTGGAATTTTTAAATGCAGGCTGATATCAAAGTATCACCTTGTTACAACTCATTGAAATAGATATACGAAGCATATATTTGCAAATATTTCATTTTGTATTTTGCATCTTCATCTTACATTTCATCATATTGCATCTTCATCTTCATGATGAAAATCATATTATTTGGTTGATTACCGTTGAAAATCGACCCTTTATTCCACTTTCAAAATGTTTCTCAACACTTCTTTCTCCATGCAGCATGGCAACCAGCGTCTAGTCTGTTTTCAAATGAAGTGCCCGTGCTGTGGTCACTTCATTTGAATTATAGTTATTCACGGTGTCTTGGTTGGCACAGCACCAGTCACGTGATTCGTGGACGAACAGGCAGACAAACAGACTGACGGACGAACAGACAGACACACGGACAGAAGAACAGACAGACGTTTTACCTCAAAACTAGTTTAAATTTCCCGACTATACAACGTATTAGAGGTAGTAATTACTGCATTTAGGAACAAATTTATCCACTTCTTTACCAGGTCCTGTCAGGTATTAAGTTTTATGTTAAAAATTGCCTTTTCTTCTACGCAAAGTTTCAATACTTTCTCTACACTGGGTAAGAAGTACGTTAGGATGTGAAATGGTATAAAGCGTCTGCAGGTCATCCAGTTTTGAAGAATTCATCTAATTTTCAAACACATGCTCAAAAATGTCATATCATTAGTTTAAAGAGAAACTACTATACTTCCAGTCTTAATTATTAGACTAAATTGTTTTATGTTTTTCCACAAATATCTTACAAATATTGCTTTGTACTTATCTAATGCACATAGTACTTGCCCAGACTGTCACTATACTTGTAACCAGCAAGACAAGGAAAGCTACGATGTTGGAAGATGGCATTACCTGACAGCCTGTTAACACCTTTTTAGTGCCTACCTGCACGTAAAGAGCTTTAGTCAATCGTGAACTCTTTTAGAGTAAACAATGGTTTTTTGATCTTGTGCGTGTTGTAAATTAAAGAGATCTGAAGAGTAGTGTTATATATTATACAAAACATTAAAATTTAATTTTGGATCGAGTGAAAGGTGTTTTAATATAACTGGTCCAAATTTGGCTACGAGCATGAAATCAAGACTGCAGTAAAAACTTGTTAAAAGTGTGCGTAAATGGCTTAAAATGCTCAAGAAGAAGGGAATTCATACTAAATATTAAAAACTTGAATGTTAAGTTAAAGTGTTTTCTTGTATTCGTAAATAAAGAATATTACTATTCAAACGCTCTTAGTGCAATCGCACAGAACTGTAAATAACTCTACATTCCACACCCATATTTCTGGTGCTTTTCTATTCTTCATTTCACTCATTCAAAGTTATACTCATTTCATTCATATTGAGCTCACTTAAACATTCCAGTACCTTACCTTTGATACAAAAGCTGTAGCAGGATAAGGTAAAACTGCCTCAAGTTTAATTCAGCTTTGAATAGAGGGCATGTTTAGGTAACTTTGAAAGACACTTACCCTAAGTACACCTTAAGTAAACCCTTAAAGACACTTCATATTTTTCTTATTGGTGCGTCATATTGAAACTAGTGGGCTACAAAATAGCACAGACTTTCACTAGTAAAATTTTTCTAATTTACTTGGTGTGGACTGGCTTTGCGTCTTGCCCAATCCTCTTGCCAGCTGTCATAAATCGTCGTCCAAAGTGCATTTTTTGACATTTTCTAAACTTTTGTTTTCCTGATAGTAGAAACGAAATATTATTTCAAGAATATTAAAGAAGAGTCTGTCCTAAATATAAATATTCATGGAAATATATAAAGCTGTTTTAAGAAAATGGAGATTAAGCATTACTGTAAATGCAAATTTGAAGCAATTTTCACAGGAATGTATGAGTTCTCGAAAACTTCATCTAAAGTCATTTCAAGCACTTTTACTGACAAAGCAATAATGTATACTAATCGATGGAAATGTAAATATTAACGGCGTGAGAGATATTAAAAAAATACATTTGTATAATTTTTAAAAACAAACAAAAGAATACAGTAAAATTAATTATATCATATTAAACAATGTAATTAACATTATCCGTACAAAAGTTTGAAGCAAAAATTTGGAGCCATTGTTGAAAAATTGCATTTGACCGTTTCTGAAAATGCGGAATTTGAGCTCATTTGAACTAAAAACTGTTGAGTTTTGGAGAAACTTTATCCGACATTATTTAAAGTATTGTACTCAGAAATATAATAATGTGAAGAAATTGCTTTCAATGTAAATATTAGTGACGTGAGACCAGTAAAAAATTTTGTATTTTTGAAAAACAAAAGAAAAGAGCAATATATCGTTTATGTCATCGTATAGGTACATTGACTACTCCTACAAAAATTTAAAGAAACGATTTGAGCCACCTTTACAAAATCGTGTTTTTGTTATTTTTAAAATTGCAAATATTTTACGCACTTCTGCATAAAAACTACTAAAATTTTCAGAAATGTATATGACCTTATTGAAATAACTGTTTATGGGCAACAAATTTCATTTGAAGAGAAAATCTCTGTCTTCAATTTTATAGTTGTAGGAAGACGCCGAAAAAGTTCAAACATACAATTTTCGAAAAATCAGAGTTAACAGTTAAAATAGGACATACACCACCTTTATGAGTGTATTTTACTCTATTCTTACAAGAAATTTAAAGAAACAATTTGGAACCGGTTTTGAGAAAATTTTAGAAATTTGAATATGTCCGGGGTCTTCATGTACCTCAAAAATGAATGAATGTTTTAAAATTGCAGAGCTCGACTTGGTCCAAATCGACAGCGGTTTATTCAGGTTGGAAATAACCTACGCATGTTTTAGGCGCTAGTGTTGTTATATATTCCAGACGGACACACGGACGGACGGACGGGCGGACGGACAGACAGACAAAGCTTATAGACAGACGGACGAACGGTTGTTTTGAAAGAACTAAATTTTCGGTATGGGGGCCCTCAAAACGTGTATTTCCGTTGAAATCTCGAAATCGATTTTCCGAGCATTACATAACTTTCTCTACTCTATGTATATTACCGTATATACGTACGTATACGAGAAAGTAAAAAAATTAATGACTCTTAAAATGAGAAGATTTTCATCCTGAACAGTATTTTTCCTAGAAGTGATTAACTCATTATGTATATGCATATAAATGACAATAAAAAGAGTCATCTTCAATTGTCTTAATTCTGGACTCATCTTTTTCTTGGCTACTCAAGTTACAAAGAAGCTTACAGGCAAATCTCGATGTCTCTAAACATCCTGTTCCACTCTACTTTTAATTTTCATCAGCTTTTTCTCGGGAATCCTGACAAGAATTTTGACAATGTTGCGTATTATTTTGTATCTTTCCAAACGTTTTGAGTTTTTACTTTCCCACCCTTCCTTCGTAAGAGGAAAAAATGTTATATTCGTGTGCCGTCGAACTTCAAGCTTATTTTCAGAGAAAAATATTGAGTTTACGAGAACTGATATGAAACGCAATTTGAAGCACTTGTACTCACAAATACGCTAACTTGAATCTTAATGACATGAGATATATTACAAACCTTCGTGCATTACACTTGTATCCTCTAGAATTGTTAATGGACCCGTTAAATCACACACCAAAACGTATTATTATAGTACCTTCGCTACCAATCATGACCACGTGTTAAAAACATTTCTATGTAGATAATGGAATGATGGGCAGGTAAGTAAAAAGTAGTCCATTATCTGTATAGAAATTATGAATATGCAACTATGTATTTTATAATGCAAGGAACTTTTGCATAAAAAATATTAAAATACGTACGAGGATAGTACCTTTTTTTTGTAATATTTGCGAATACAAGAAGGCAACATTATAAACGAGTTGCTTATGCCATTTTTGTAGTATCATATTGATTAAGAAACGAAAATAATTTAGCACGTGCAAACGCGTGCCCTTCAGTTACGTTGACAAATGCGACGACGCTAAATGGTTGATTGAATAGTGATTCGTTAATTGCTAGTATCATTTGTCCCGTAAGTGTAGGGCATGTTTTTATCGCTGGAGTCGACTATCTTCTCCCGCTGGTTGGCGAGATCCGGCCCCGACCTACGTCGGTTTGTGGGAATTTTCCCCCACCAAGTATATCTCATTAGTGTAGCACCGCCCAAACCAGGACAAGCTCTAAGCTCAAGATTGATTTTTCGTCAAGTGTGATAGTGTAGTGCTAGTAAGCGTAAAAATATGTAAGTAATGTGACGATACGACAAGATAAAGGAAGGAAAGATCGCGGTCCTTGGTCCATTTGTTAGTACTGTTCCGGCATTCGCTTAGTGTTGAACGGTGAAAAACTACCGAAAGCTACCGATCAGAGCAGCCGGCCGATAGAATTCTGCTCCAGACGGCGATCTAGCTACGTAGCTTGTGTCGAAAATCCTGCCACCGTCGGGAATCGAATCCTATGTTCTGCCGGTGGAGGCACGCAGTGACATCAGTTGATGCCCTGAGCTACCTTTGCCGGAAGGTCGATGAATGTTGATATGTTTGTTTGTGTTGACAACGCCAAAAACAGTTGCGAGTGTTGGTCCAATGTGAACCAATGTGTCAGGTACATTGAATCATTAATCTCATGAAAGATCGAAATATTTGTGTAAATTAAAACAAAATATTTTTAAATTGATTAATAATATAAAAGGAATTCAATGTTATCTACTAGTCAGTTGAACGTTTGAAAGAAGGTATCACAGAATATCGTTCGTCATATTTATTACGCATTACTAAAGGCTGCGTGATATTTGATTGAGAAGCATTAAATACTTTCTTGGCTTCATATATAGCAAAGATTTGGTCCCTATTAAAGTCCTGTTAATAGTTGTGTTATTTACAAATCATAATCGCATTTACAGACACACACCCTTATGCGGCAAATTCGTCTCTATGACTTTTTACTACGCGCAGGAAGAGCGATGACGTAATAAGTGATGATATGAAATTCCTTTTGTGACAATGCCCATAAAAAGATTGTTTATTATGCTGGTATATAGAGAGAAGCAGAAAGCACTTCCTTGTCAATAAATGATTCTGTCAATGCGACTATTTTACAACTAATGTGCATACTCTGTTTATGGCACAACTGACGTTACGTGACAGCAAGGCTTGAAGGAAGAGGCCACCCCCTTAGAATAGTTGCTAATCAGGTGTAGTGTTATGGAACAACAACTCTATTGATAGTTTTGGAATGTAAAGAACTGTCGTAGTGTATATATACCATAGTATATTACTATAGTATTCGTGAAGACTTTGTATTGAAATATTTAATTTATTGCAGTGTTATATGGGAATATTTTATTTCTTGTTCTTAGCAGTATGTATGCTACGTTTGAAACCCATTTTATGTGGTTTTGTTCAGTGGAATTTGGCAGCACCAAACCACTAGTTGTTTCTATAACTACGGGTTGAAGGGTATGCAATAAGGAATAATGCATTCATCGGGTTTGTAAGTGTGGCGTCCGTAGAACCAAGTAGGTTCTTTGTAGATTGATATAGTTTATCTAAAACTTTTCGCCCATTCTTTGGTGATTTATATATTCAAAATAAGGTCATAAAAGCACGTAGTACGAAAGGAAAATCATGTTTGCATGCAGCCCTAGAAAGTGTAAAGAAGTTTCCTTCTACGATGACATCTCCAGATACTATGAGATCGTCGTTTTTCCGATGCGATCTGAACTTGGTGTGTACATCGTTCCCACTATGGAAAGTGAATAAATGAGCGATCATACGCGTGAAGAAGACCACATCAGGTGTTGGTGAAAACGCTGATGTTATCGTGTGTCTTTTCCAAATACATATATTAAAGCCAGTAGTTCACGTCTTATATTCAGTGAAATGTATAAGAGCATAGAAATTATTAGAAGATATACTGTAAAACTTTTCACTGCAAATATGGAATGCAAACATGATAGGTGAGGTTCTGACTTTGTACGGAAATTCATTTTCATGAAATTAATGATCTCTTGTAAATATTTATGAATAAAATTTTTCCTGTATTCTTTGAATAAATTGGAAAAAATTCTATCTTCAGTGTCAAATTTTATTCAATTTTAGATCTCATTAATTAATAATGAGGGGCCATAAGCAGGCTACAAGAAGAAGGCGTCAAAAAGGAAAAAAAATAAGTTAACTAGACTAGTGAAAACACGCATCAATAGATTGTGATTTTCTAATAACTTATAGATCTAATTCACCTAAAACCGCAATGATTATGGTCGCCAATAACATACATCTAAAAGAAAAGTAAACATCTTATCATTAAGAAAAGGAATGAGTGTATTTAGAGGATATGCATTGAAAACACTTTCAAATTTTACGCCTTCGTAGTCTTACCGTTTAATATCGATATTGAAGAGGTGGTCAGTAATAAAATTCCACCTGCCACATTACCCATTAAGTTTATTGTCCCTCCAAGCCATATAATTTAACCTTCCCAAATTAAGAAACCTCCTGAAATGAAGATATACTCGTAAATAATGCATCGTCAAAATATTTGGCAGATGTGCTATCTCGGATTGAATGGTAACTTTTAAATGCTTCAATACGCGTTAACTATTTTCGCACAGCGTGAAAAAAGCTGTTTTGTTTCGTTTTGTAAGCCAGAAAAAGACGCACGATTGCTAAAAGCGAGAGACCCGTAAGTCTCTAGCCCGCCCTATCCCAAAATATTTTAAAGATTGATGTTGACAAGACGAATCAACTGTCTTTATTGTAGTAACGATATTTAATTGGTGCAGTTGGTTTCAGACCAATCACTCTTTCATGCACCAACTATTACGACTAGTGAAAGGTTACAATGGGAAGAGGAAATAGCAAGATCTTCTTGAAAATTCAGAAAATCAACTAAACTGAGACCTGCGATCAAAGAGTCCTTTCCTATCAGTAAAAACCGAAGAAATACTTTGGAACGCTTTTTAGAAATGTATTTTTATAATTTACCTATTTTCAAGCAGAAATTACGCGAAAACTCTCTCTTTCCAAAAAATTGTACATATTTTTAAAGATTCGAGTTTTTAAACAGATTTATTTTGAAGCAAGAATCTCTACCTTCAACTTTGTAGTTTCAAATGATAACTTTTGCAATTTTCAAAAATACAGAAGTTCACCGGAAATGAGACTAGCGCCAATTCTTACAATAGGAAAATGTGGAAAAAATTGTGAACGTTTGTAATTTTCGAAAAACCAGATAATTCAACGATACATCAACGTATCAACTTTGGAGAAATCGGTCGAACGGTTTTGGCGCTACCACAGACGGACGGACGGACAGACCGACAGGAGTTTGGCCGTCGATCAATTTTCGTATCAAGGACCCAGAAAAAAAGTCTGCTGACTTCGTAACGTGTTAGAGAAGAAATGTATTAAAAGCATTTGAACACTTTTCATTACTAATAAGTTCTGCAGTAAGAATTTTTCTGTCGAAAATTCGCCATTTTCCGCGCACGATTACAATACTGTCTCTGAATTTGAAACCTATTCAAAATTAAAGGCTAGCTTTAGTCTCTAGGAAAAACATTGTGCAGACCATATTTTCCAAAAATCACAGCCAAAAACGGGTACAAAAGTAGCTGCAGCCATGGTTATGGAAATATACCGAAACCCAAATTCGGAAACATAGCCCTAATTAGTCTAAAGTTAGCCTTTAATTTTGGATATGGTTTGGTTGAGTCTAGGTTTTGGGCGCTGCAAGCTTGAGATAACGGAGACTCACCTCAGGAGGGAAACTTCTCACGTATACTCATTTTCGTCACCGATTATTGAAACTCGCGTTAGTAAATGCTATCTGCTAATGACAAGAGTTATTCTGCGGCCTATCGGCAACGATGTTTTCAACTCATGTAAGAAACAGGAGGATTTTAACGTTGTTAGGATGGATTCTTTCGAGCAATTGATATCTTGTTTGAGTACACTTTCTTATGTATCTGTTCAGATGTGTGAAAGCAGGAACCGCATACACACAAAAAGATAGAAAAGTAAAAATAGAACCGTGTTTCCAAATTAGAAAGTACACTGAGTACTGAAAAGACGAACCCCTAGATTCTCTTGTCGTTTTTATGACACTATTTTCACTTATCGTTTGTTGTTCTATTTCTGTAAGATATCTAAGTCATGTATGGGTTGCGTTTCGTGATTACGGCTCGTCCTCAGGCAACATACAGACGCACGGCTGGCACGGCAGCTCGATGGCTGCCTCGCCTTTGTTTCCCGCTCCGTTCGCACGGGTCGTGTCCATCGGCCGAGACCCTCGCTCGCAATTCTTGTTTAATTGCCGGGAAGCGCGTGACCAATTTCGCCGATCCGTACCCCGCGACTCTCCGCTCCCGGCCGGACGGACCGACGGACGGCAGAGTGGGCTCGTCGCTTTCGCTGAGACCCCGGCGCGCCGTTCAGTACGACCCCGCGCCACGCCACACCACGCCACTGGCGGTAGCGCCTACGTCGCTCATTTCTCCGGCGCGGAGACGGAGGCGACGGCGGCGGCGGCAGGCGGCCTCCGCGATTGGCCAAGTGAAATGGAAAGTCGGTGAGGCAACACGCGGCTCCGGCGGGCGGGCGGGGCGGCGGCGGCGGCGGCGAGGGCGGGGGCGATGGCGGGCGCGCGGGCGCCAACAGCCCGCGTCGACGCAAACGCAGTCGACGGTGCGCGCCGGGCGAGCATTCGAGTGGTTCGCAGTGAGGGCGAGTGCGGGGTTTGACGCACGAGGCGAAGGCGGCGGACGCGACGACACGCGGTGCGACCCGGTGGCGGCAGGGAGCGGCGCAGGCAGCGCGGCTGGCCTCTCCGACCGGCGGGCGTTTCCCGAGCCTGCCCTCGCCCTCGCCCTCGCCCGAGCCCGCCGCACCGCCCACCATGAGGGCCTTCGCCGTGGACAGCACGTCCATCTACTTCAGGATCTCCATCGTCATTGCCATGATGACGGCCGTCGCCACCGTGCTCTGGTTCACCCCTCTGCCCAGTAAGTGCATCTCGATGGATGGAGTGCGTATGTTGCTGACAAGGAACCGGTCATGTTTTGCTTGAGTGCGAAAGTGAGTTTGGACCGTGACGGCTGACGTACAAAGTGCATTTTTTTCCGCTTGGCCATTCTGTTGCGCGTGATGAAACAAAACGTTGTAAGGTTTTAGCGTCGTCATGGTATTCCAAGGGGATGAACGCTTTTAAGCGTAATTTGTTACATATGATTATATATCTCTTATATGGTCATTGAATTATTGCGACTTTAGTGCAATCCATAATTTCAATACCATTTGAGTATTTTCTATTCAAGACTCGAGTGCCTCGAGAGACAACTTCAAACGTTTAAGAACGAGTTTCAGAAGGCGCTCGGGAGGCTGGTCTGTGAACAAGTTCCTCCGAGCTCCAGTTACAGGTTTTCTCCATCGAGGTGCGCCTGCTGGTGAAAACGTATGTCGAGCTCGGTACTCTTTCAAGTCTATTTTGCAAGTTTCGAGTGATTTGTCATGATTGTGAGAGCCGATCACTATGAACGTTGCGGTTTTGACGGTGACTTGGCAAAATCCACACACCGGTTTACGAGACTTTCACTTTTAGTTCGTGTTATATCTGACGGCTCGCCCATAAACTCGAAGACGTGCATTGTGCAGTGCTTTCCCATTTGCGAGAGTTCTGATCCTAACCTTTGGTGACCTCTTTATTCCTCTCGCCTAAGACGCCTTCATCATGAATATCGTAAATGTCACTCGCTTACCGCTCGATCGTGGTACGAGTGTTGCCTGTCGCTTTCGTCTACAACAGTCACTTTATTTCCATATCGTCTCTTTTTTGTCCTCTCACGCCTCAACATCATGGCCGTTGCCATGGTTACAGCTACCGCGCCCTGCTTCCAGCTGCTGGTTTTTTGGGGAGCTGGTCTATTTCCGGTACCAAACGCGTTGCCGTCACCTTTGCTCAGTCGCAATCTTCGTTATGTACGGCTGCATCTCGCTTGGATCAGCGAACGTCTTCCGCTATTCCTTTGTCTCCTGGGCGACTCTTGCGGCAAAGACGACGCAGTAGAACTGTTACGAAACCGGACGGGCGTCTTACCTTTCGGTTCGTATTACGTAACTGGCGAAATTGTAGCAATTGAGATAGGTTTTCGAAGCGATAAATTGCGTCGCCTCCCGAGGAAAGAATCCTGTTCTTCCGGCTTACGGCATACGCGCTCTCCGGTTGGTTTATCGTTTAACAGGAACATAAAATATGAGTGTTTTCGAAGAGTGCGGTTCTGTTAACTTAAGTAAGCTAATTTATATCCTCCGGTAAAAAGTAATATGTGTTGACAGCACTATTACATTGAGGAGTGAAAATCACTCTCACTGGAAAGCTCTTTCCTTTTTCCTTATGTGTACTCCTTATCTCGGAATCTTTACTGTAATTACAAACATAAACTTTTCAACCCGACACGACCATCGACCCTTTATTTCAGTGTAAGGAAAAATGTTATCACCTGTTTTCTCTTTGTTCTTCTCAATTAACGACTATGAGAAATAATGATAGGTGCAGTTTTGCCCGATTTTCCACAATATTGTAAACCTCGCTTCTGTTCTAGTTTAAAGTTATTGAAGACCACTAAAATAGAAAGTTATTTCAAGAGCTCTCTGAGGTACAATTAAACGAACGACGGTTTCATCAAACGAGGACTACTTTCAAGGGTTTAATGACGATTGTAGAAAGACGATGAAGAAGATCCGCTTCAGGCTGCAGCGGAGAGACCCACTATCTCGAGTGCCACTGGACCGAGCAGCAACATTGAGCCTCCTCGCGGTTCCACGTCTACAAGCGCGAGGTGCATCTGGGCGAAGAGAAGTGCAGCGAACAAGAACCGAGCTGTGACAAGCGCCCGGCTCCGTCCCTTCGTAAATACAGCCACGTGTCTCCCCCGAGCGGGAACCGGTTGCGGTGGCGCGCGCAAAATAAATCAGATCGTTTCTTGTTTCGCAGCCTCCTGCGAAGTGCAGCGGGATGCGTTGGCGGGGGGTGCAACAGGCGCAGCAAGGCAAGGCCACGCGGGGCGGCTTTCCACGAGCACTGGGAGGTGGGGGGGGGGAGGTGCGCGGGACCACGCGTTGCCGAAACCAGAACCGGCTCCTAGCGGAGACATCTGCCTGACGCGAGCGCGTACGACGGGAACGGGTTTGTACAGTTTTACGCGCAGCAAGGCAAGGCCACGCGGGGCGGCTTTCCACGAGCAAAGAATGGTCTCGTGAGCCCATTTCAAAAGCATATAATTTATTGTGTTAAAAAAACTAGTGAATAATAGAGAGAAATCTAAAATGTAATAAATATACTTATTTTTATGGTGAATGTAATTATAAGGTATGCTCCAGTTGTAATTAATACGTCTATGGTACACATGTGGAGATGTTTAATGCATATCTTAACAACGTTCTTTTATAAATTAAGCCTGTATAGAAAGCATACCAAGAGCTACATTAGAAGCCCTTCATGAGTTCAATTATCGTGCAAACTGCTACTGCTATATCTCATCAAAAACGAGATGCCTTTGAGTGATGTAGGGATTTTGCAGAAAATCCATGATGAGGAATAAGCTCCGCCTTGTCCAATCCTACTGTCGGTTTATTTATTTCGTTACCATACTTCGGTGGAAGCCCTACAGTGGCTCGTTGGCACCGAACTTGCGAACCCATTGGGCGATCTCGGCGTAGATTCCCGGTCGGAGAAAAAATTAGAGTTGTAGCGTTCCTTTGAAAATCGTCTCTGTTTCTGTAGCTCTACGCCGCAAAAAGGCTCAGGCTGGCGGAGTTTGCTAATTACGGAGAAGAAAAAACGTCATGTTTGCATGTCTCACTTACCTCAAGAGCGTCAGAATAAACTAGGCCTATGCAAATGTACACCGTTAACTAGCCGGCAAAGTCGGTCAATAGTCTCAAAATTACTAGAATGTAATTTAGTATATTCTAAACCAAAACAAAATTGTTTATAGTGAATAATAGCAATCTAAATCATAATTAATTTACTTATTTTAATCGTACCTATAAATTATTCACGCGGTTCGTGACCCGTTTGTTAGGGTACTGCTCCGGCATTCGCCAGGTGTTGATTGGAGAAACCTCGGAAAACTACCGATCAGAGCAGCCGGCCGCTAGAGTTCTCCCCCTCAGCGACTGAATCCGACCTAGCTGGAAAGCTAGTGTCGAAAATCCTAGGACCTCCCGCTCAGAGGCACTGCAGTGGCATCGGTGTATGCCTGAGCCACCGCTGCGGTGCGGGTATCGAGCGCGGCCCGGGCGGCTGGCGGCGCTGGCGTAGGCGGCGATGGCGATGAGGGCGGAGGGGGGGGGCGGTGCAGGCCCGCCGAGATCAATATCCCCTTCAGCATCTCGCGCGCGCAGCAGACGGCGGCGCGAGGTCGCGCCCGCCCCCCCCACGCCCCGGCCCCGGC
>CAXIVR010000004.1:33633561-33654039 GCA_964035755.1 Teleogryllus oceanicus
GGGGGAAGATGAAGGGCGACGGCTTTGGGCCTTTCTTTATGGAAGACCCTGTGCACGTCGCTGTTCGCCGCTGCGCCGCCTCGCGCAGAATGCGCGGAGCGGACGACCTCAGCGCCCTAGCGAGCGCCGTTTCCCCCCTGCTTCTGCAGCCCCCCGGAACTGATTTCGCACGCCCAGAACTCTGAACACGTCAGCGTTGCGAGGAGTGCGGTCATGCTCGGAGCTACTGAGAGGCTACCGAGAGGCTACCGAGAGGCTACCGAGAGGCTACAGAGAGGCCGAGAGGCTACCGAGTCTGCTACCGAGAGGCTAGCGTGTCGCAATACATTGGGCGGGTGCGCGAACCGACCGCAGTGGCGACTAATGGGAGAAGGCAGGCGGCCCGCGATTGGCGGAGAGGGATAGGAGCGATAACGGAGACCATATAATGTGTGGGGAGCGGAGAACCAACCAGATTGCATATCTGGAAAATGAATATGCGTCGCCGGGGACGGGAGAAAAGCCGAAAGAAAGCGGATCAAAACGCGGTCATATCATTGGCCGTCCGCGGGGGGGGTGTTCCACGAGGCGCTACTGCATTGGCGGAGAGCGGCGACCCGTCTCCAGGTGTTGCTGAGGCGGAGCCCATCGTCTCTGTTGAGGTTTGCGGCCTCCTAGAGATTTCTAAAGCCTCTTGATCAAACGAGGCTACCACCGGTCTTCTGTTATATTGTGCGGTTTCGTGGTAGTTGACGAGATGACCCGTTTCGGCGGCGTGTTGGGCTAAGGCGACTTCGGGATATTTTGAAGCCTGTCATGTCGCATGTGTTCCCGCATCCGCTCTTCTACCGTGCCCCCTGGTTGGCCAACAAGCCCACAACTGCAGGGGATTTCATGCACGCGTGCATCTTGAAGAGGGCCCGGCGGTCCTTCACTCGGACCAGGCTCCTCGATTTTGTTGCGAGCATGAAACACGGGCGGATATCGGCTCTGCGCAGCAGTTTACCAATCTTGTCCGTGACACCTTTGATGTAAGGTAGACGAGCTGTCTTGCAGGGCGGACTGGAGGGCCGTTCCGTTCCTCGGTGTTGAAGAGTCGAGCCTCGATAGAGCATGATGCAGGCGGAACTGCTGCATCCATTACCCAAGGAAGCCATCCATTAGCCACTAGGAAGGTCTCTCTGAGTAGTGCCTTTCCTGACTCAATGCTGTTGAGGTCGCATATCAGGGGCACGGTGGGGAGGGTGGATAGGACACCCTGTTTCATGTCAGGGTGGTGGTGTGAGTCGCATGTAGGTAACGGTTGGTGTGGGTAGGTTTCCAGTAGGTAGACAGTGGCCGAGTGTACCATCAACGCGCCTGGTTACTAGGACATCCAGAAAGGGAGTTGTCCGTTCTGTTCTTTTTCCATGGTAAACTTGATGCACGGGTAGATGTTTTGAGATGTGCAAGGAAGATCCAAGGGGAAATGGTCCCATGGGTCAGATGACGAATGTGTCATCGACGTAACGCAGCCATAGCGACGGTTTGAGGGTTAGCGACGTTTCAAGGCCTGTTCTTCAAAGGCCCCATGAACAGATTAGTACTACAGGAGATAATGGTGAGCACATAGCGATGCCTTCTGTCTAGACGTAGTACTCCTGCCTGTATGGGAAAAGAGGTTGTTGTTAGGCAGATCTTCGTGAGTTTGGCCCACTCCCTCGGAAGATGATGTAGAAGAAGGTTGTCCTCCACGATCGTGATCGCGTCACTGACGGGAACCATGGTGAAGAGGGAGGTGACGTCGAAGCTAACCAGGATATCATCAGGCCCAATTCTGGTGGAGCAGATGAGTTCGATGTTTAGAGTTGAGGACGGAGGACGGTATATGGTCTGTAAGAGGTTTCAGTTTTGGCCAAGACGGTTTAAGTGTTGGTAGGTGAGTTGATGGCACTTACATGGCGGAGGAGCTTCGGGTTTGTGGATTTGGGTAGGCCATGATGCAGGGTATGCGGTGGTTGTTGGCGAACTCAGGCTTTCTGTTTTCGTCACTGATAGAAGATGCTTCGTTTATGCTTGACAGACTTGTTGTCTCACCTTCCGCAGAGGGTTGTGGTCCAGTTTCCGATAGGTGTTTTTTCACTGAGTATGCTGGTCATCTTGGCGTGGTTTTCGGCGCGGCCATGATAACAGTGGCTGCCTTTATCCGCGGGAAGAATGACGATGTCATTCCGCTGCTTAAGGTGTTTCAATGCCAGTCCTCATCCGGAGATATTGCAAGTTGGCGTAGTGGCGCGGGTCAGAATTGCGCTCGTATCCTGTCTTCGGCAAGGTCTTGGGGTAGCTGACGTAGAGCTGTCTCCACAGCAGCGATGACGTCATCAGTAGGGCATTGCTTGGGGGTGACGGCGAAATTGAGTCCAGGGGTACGGTTGTGGTGGCCGTGTCGAAGTTTCGCTGGTCAGGTTTACTACTGTATTGCGGAGGACCTAGCTCCGGCGGAGAACACCCTGCTGAAAGTTTGAATTTTCGCACCTGACGGCTTCTGGCGACGTCTCGACAGCTTTCAGCATTGTTAAATGATATGCTGCCCAGTCGGGCCCAGTCATCAGAACGCAGGGTGGCTGATGCCCAGTGCAATCTGTAGAGTTCCTGCTCAATGGTGGCGATATCCGCTCGTGTGATGGATGCGCTTGTAGTAGATGTTCGCTGGTACGCCAAAGATCCGTTGAGCGCTCTGGTCTTGACATGATGTCAGTTTTAAATGGAATTTGGGGAACGACGTGAGTCGCGACATCTTAGAAGAAAGGCAGTTGGCAGAGCCTCTGGCAATGAGCTATCCTCAGTTGGCTGAGTCGTCTGGTATTTTTAAATATACGCTCCTGAGAGGTTCAATGTAGAGTCGTAACAGCTCTTTTTCCCTTTAATTTTTTCTTCTAGACTTGTGTCCCACCAGTAGTGATCTGGTTTTAACTTACAATGCCTAAAGCCTCTCTGAGGCTTGGTGAATGCATTATTTTATGTGTTCGTATTCTTTTCTATTGGCCCGTGATTTACCAATAGTTTAGCTTCAAGTCTTTTTCTGTAAAGATACACTGTACTTTCACAGAAGAGACTGCTGAATTTGTATCTGGTAGGTTTCATGACAAATCCATCTTTATCTTCTTTATCCGTGCTATTTTAAGTAAATGGTATGTATATTTTAGCAATTACCAAACAATGGTCGCTACATTAATAAGTCTCTTACCATTGTCATTGCGAGTCTCCTCTCCATATTGACCCAGAATGTTGTTGTTCTTTTCCCTTCCAACTCTACCGTTAAAGTCTCCTGCAAATATTATGTCATGGGACTTAGAATACTGTTTAGGTTCTTTGACTATCATTTCAAAAACATCTTTCCTAGCTATTGGGGCATCTTCATTCAAATTATATATTCCTATGACACTTATGTATTTTCCTCTGATGTTTAACACTGCTTTAATAAGATATTTGTTTATACATTCCCAACATTTTATACATTTACCGAATCTTTCACCGATAACAATGGAAACTCCGGCTTTAGCATTTTCATGTTTATTTACGCCACTGTAGAAGTACATTAAGTTGTTCAGTTTTTCGCTTCCTTTACCTTTCTTTTTTGTTTCAGACCAGACGGCTATATCTATATTTCTACTCATTATTTCCCGGATTACTTCTTGTTGTTTGTTTGAGATGCTTTGTACATTCCATATACCAATATTCAGAGTCCATTTTCTTTGCCGATGTCGTTTCCCTTTGAAATATCCGAGGCATCCACATGACTGAGATTTTTAACAGTGTGATGTTTTACGTGTGCAGGGTACTGGCATACAGCACAACCCCCAATCCTGGAGCACCGACTTTTCTTTAGGGGTTTCCATTCCTTAGGCTGATTGCTTCCACCATAGCTTAAGGAGTCCAGCCTACCCTGATCCACTCTTTAGTGACGATTAATTCCCATGGTTAGTGAACCCCACCTTCCCTGTTGGATCATCCCCCATTCATAATTGGGTGCTTGGGTGGTTACCACATAAAGCCTACTTACTGCATTTTAAAAATAAGGAAGGAAGAATAGGAAATACTGCCTAGCCCTCAAAACCTAATAGCGCAGGGTCAGAAACAAACAAGAGTTGCCAAGGAAGCCGATAGAATAGATAAAAATATTATGGTACAATAGTAGTACTGATACATCGAACATGAGAAACATTTTTAAACACCTGCAAGAAGCCTCAGAAGTGTAAGTTTTGCGATTGTCGAGACCTACATTGTTCAGTAATGGAACTGAATTTTAACCCTTACATTTAAATAAAAGAATTTATCCTTTTGACATGGCATACAGATTTCGAATCAATTTGGGGAACTAATACATTTTATTATGACTTACATAAGTAAACCCGAGAAAGAGTCCGGGAAGAGGTTTAAAAGTTGGATAATAAACTATACCAATAAATGTGACAATGAAATAAACTGACAGTCTTTAAAAAAAAGAATCCTGGGCCATTCTTCTAATAATATAAGTTAAACAGACAGTCTAGGGTACTAAACTGAAACTTCAGAAGATTCAATTAGAAGTTATAGTAGTTTTAATAAGTTTTAATCAA
Source organism: Teleogryllus oceanicus (assembly GCA_964035755.1). Classification (NCBI taxonomy): domain Eukaryota; kingdom Metazoa; phylum Arthropoda; class Insecta; order Orthoptera; family Gryllidae; genus Teleogryllus; species Teleogryllus oceanicus. The sequence goes on from CAXIVR010000004.1 coordinate 33,638,139, forward strand.
TTTGAAGTTCAGCTGCTGATAAATCCAGATGAAAGTAAGTAAGAGGATAATTTTTATGAAATTGTTTTATTAACAAAGCAGTTGTGGTAATTTCTGAGACATACAAAAAGAATTATGCTTCATGTACACAAAAAATGCTTCAAATTATACATGGTAATTTCATAAGGTACAATATTTCAAAGCTGTATCACATGAGAAGATCTTTTCATCATGGGGATAAAATTCAGATAGGCCATTATTTTATTTGTTCCCACCAAAATCAAAGCTTTTTGACTTGCTCAACTTAGTTTATTTATATGCACATGTTTATCTCATCTTCACACAAAGTTCCATTATGCTAGTTTTCTATTTTTGCTCTAATAATAGTTGGTTGATAAACAATTATTACTTGTATCCAGATAGAATATCCATCAATTATAATTTTAAAATTATTTATATTAATTAATTTATTTAAGATAATTTTTCTAGATGTCTCCACTTATTTAAGATTAGATCATTTGTATGTGTAACTTTATTGATTCAATTTAAACCAAATTGAAGATTATCTTCTATGATTACTAACCATATCATGCTGTGTACTTGTCTCAGATCAAACTGAAAGAGAAAATGAATACTAAACCTTACATGCTGATGGATAACATGCTAATGCTAAATAAAATTACAATTGTAACAAATTGTTACAGTTATATTCCTCTATAAAAAGGATTATTATATTGCTTAATGACAGATAGTGAACAACATTGTAAATGATACATATAATAAATCTCAAAAGTTTTCAGTTAAGATATTTTATTAAAGGATTTCAAGAAATGAAATGTCTCAGAAATTATGTTTAAAGCCTTTAATTTTTAAATGATAGATTAACTAGCTAGCTATTAATATGATTGTATTTCTCAGAGGTTGTTGTTTTGTTTATCATGCAAGTGAAGCTAATCCCAAATTTTGTTTCTCTAATTGGAAGATATAAACTGTCAATTACTCAGGTAATTTTTTGTTCACGGATGAGACAATCTTTCTGAAATTAAGATTTTCATTATTTGTAATCTGTATATTACTTCACATTAAGAAAACTATTGCAATATTCAAAAGCCATGATAATCATTGTTTTTAATTCCATAAAACTGATCCTCAAATGATTGGGAAAAAATTCAGAATAGTTTTGATGAGCAATGCTCATTATAAAATTAGTAGAAAATTTTTCAAATTCATTTAAATGAACTGAACATTTTAGAAGTTTCAGAGTAATTTCCCATTGTTTGGCAAAGGAGAACTAACTCTAGTGTAATTGAAATATGATCAGTAATTCTTGCATAAGTTACTTACTGTTTTCTGAGCATAATGGACTTTGTAATTTTCTAAAATAATTAGTACTTATAGTACCTGAGATAAACTCTTGAGGTCTTACACTGTTCCTCATTTGTTTATTTTATACACATACAGTATTATGATTAAACCAAGAAAAATAAAAATGTTTGAAATGTATAATAAGTTCGTATGTATAAAGCTATTTTGTTGATTATATTCACGGTGCAAGTAGTCACAATTATCTGATACTCATGGTACAAGGTATCAAACTTTAATGCTATCATAAATTCTAATATCATCAACTTCTCACTCTACATAACTAATAATACAATACTTGTAAAGATAAGATACATGACTGAAGGTATGTAGACAGTGAACCAAAGCTATGTAGAATATCCTTCATGTGTAAAATGAATAATAGTATATGGAGATCTAAGAGTTAGAAGACAAGTAAAAGGAATTGTAGCTTTTACATTCAGAATTCCAGAATTTTAATCAGAAAGATAGTATAAGTATGTAACATTGTCCATTAAATGGAATTCAACTTACCCAAATGCAAACTAAATATTTAAACACCATAGTTCCTTATCATCAGCCAGATCCAGTAGCCAGCATTATGACAATTTAATGGTTGGGAGTACTGGTGATGAATATCACGAATTGAACTGCAAGTGCTAAAAATATGCTTGATGTGTTATCAGTGAGTTTGTAAGTCCTCTACCAGAATTGAGTTTCTAGGTCATTTGTTCTGATAAGGAACAATGGAGGTCAATTCATCACTTCCAGTGAATACCAGAGCAGCACCTCTACACAGGCTATGAACTATGCATGATTCTTCCTTCATCATCCTATCTCCACTCCCATCCTTACAGTCAAGAAATGGGTTAACCCATCCTCACTGTTCTCACCCCAAGAAACTCCTCAAGCTTGAAAATCCTTCCTGGTGCCAGCTGCATAACTTCATTGAAGCTATATAGGTTTTGTAGTAGTTTATCCAGATAAGAGAGACAGAAAAAAGCTATTATTTCTGAATCTTTGTACAATCTTTAATGATTATGAAATTAATGATCTCCTGAATCATATAATTTAGAATTTCGAATAGAACTTGGAGATTGATGCGTGCCTTATCTTGAAGAATGTGATATGTGTTCGCAGGTGATAATGTGAGTTGATTACTGCAACTAAAAATTATTAATTTCTTTCATGAAACAGTGATGTTTTGTATATCTGATTTTTTGATAATATCTCTTTGTTTTCTCATTTTGTATGCAAATGTGATTACAAAACGCTTTTGAAATCTTGTCAAGAATTTATATCAAGCACCAGTTTCATCTTGTTAAAGGTTAAGGTTTATTTCATTTACATGGAATTGAGATTCCAACTTTAAAGTCAGATTACCTTTGCAATAACACACTTGTTTAGTAGTTGCAACTGTCTTAGAGAAATTTGTAAATAATTTTTCCAATCAAAAGTTTTAGCTCATTTTTCTATTAACACAAGGATATTGTGTTGTTTTAAAAGTAAGAATTTGTAAGTATTCTAAACCCATGTAATACTTTCTCAGATTTAACCTTAAGTCTGCAAGTAATTTGAAATTGTTTATACAAAAACTCTGTAATTACTTTACTTTTTACTTAGATGCGGACAAAATGGTTGATATTTGTACAAAAAATTGGCAGGTCCATAATTTCAGGAGAAATTTAATTAAGCTATCTTGTATGGAAGTTTTTGTGAAGAAAGTTAATAAAACTCTTTAGATATGTTTAGGAAGTTTTCCCTTTAAAGGGAATTTGTGAATGAACAATGTTACATTGCATTGTGTTCAAACACACATCTGTTTCTGAATACTGAAGTGTTAGTGAAACTAGATGCTCTTTTAACATGAAGATAATCTACATAAAAGCTTACTTTAATTTGTGCTCTCTATTCATTATCATCATTTTTGATAAATTCAGGTTTGAAATATACGATATCTAGGCCAAATTTCAAATTCATTGTAGCTGTAAAAGAAATTTTCATAGTTCAATGCCATGTCTGGTTCACATTGCAGGAGCTTGTGTTATGTGCAAATGCCTTCAGAAAGTTTGTTTTGATGATTTATTAAGCTAACAAATAAAAATATTCGTGAGGATTGTATTTTAAGATAATAAGTTACCTTTCCTGAAACTAAGATATTCTTTTGCAGTAAAAATAATGACTATTTTAAGGACAGAGTCAATGAAATTAATATTTCAGTTTTAGATTATGCTGAAAAGACTGACAATTCTTCTTCTTCTTCTTTTCTTAATTCTTTCTTACTTGTAGAAGACACAGAGACACATAAATAGCAAGAGTATTAGATCCAGTGTGAAAGTACAAGTAGAGATATTCATAAAGAACAGTAATACACAGAAAGAACATTTGTTATATCACACTACTACTGGTTTATTTTCATACATTTTCAACCTCACTGAACATTATTACTTACACCACATACTTAAAAGTGACAAAAACATTGTCCATTATTTGTTGGACCATGCATATTATTTTTTTAAAATTTTTAACATTTAACTGTCGATTGGTTTGCTGTAAGACTCATCCTCCTTATATATTCAGTCATTTCTATTAATCTTTTTTTCATCAAGTGAAAGTAAATACCACACCCTTTCAACATTCTCTTCTCTTCTGTCGTCATAAACTTGTGAGGCATAACAATGGTTTTAAGAATACATTTTCCTTGAAGTCAAGGTACAATTACCCTGCCAAAGTACAGTCCATTTCCTTCATTTTAACATGATAAAATGCTTTATCTCTCAGATATCTGTATATAAGAAGTATGAAAATATTCATGCAGAGTCCTTTGCATAAGGATAGAGTTTTCAACTGTACTCGTAAATTTTTCAGTCTGGTAAAAATATTATGCCTAAGATTCACAAAATCTTACTTCAGATAGCAAGTCAAAAACATTTGATTAATTGTCTAACAAATTTTCCACGAAACTGAATTCAAGTTTTTATGAAGACATGAAACTTATATACCATTATTGGGAGGTAATCAGAATTTTGAAAAGAGATATTCAAATGCATTTCATTGAAGATAACAAAAATAACTAGGGGAAAATTTCCTGTCAAAATATGAGGCAGCACAACAGTTTACATTGTAATTTATAATTAAAATGAATAAAAAAGAAACTAGCAATAACTGTAGAATTTGTTTAATAACACCCAGCTTGAGATGTCAGGTAAGAATGCTTTGGGATGTTGTTGAGAAGTGATGTATAAAGAAAGTATTTAAAAAGTCAGGATCAGGTGGAATAATTATTTATTCAGAGTTATACTAACCAATTTTCCTGTTTTTTTCAGATACTAGAATATGTTATATTAAGAAAAATATTCAGATATTTTTAAAACGTCTTTTTTTAAACCATAAAGATATTGAAAAGACTAATTTTTTAACTTGCTTATGACTTGTTTTTTTATAACTTTGAACTGAGTATTCTCAAAAGCTGATTTTACAAGTTTAACTGTTACTACATGCATAAAAAGTATGGTACTTGTGGTATATTGTCTTTGGCACAGATTTGGATTCCATCTGAGAGATGAAAATGGACTTAACTTGTTAAAAATTAATGTATATAAACTTTCTCTCGGACATTTGTTTTGAATCCTAGAAATCATTTTTAACATAGTTTTTGATAAAAGAAATACACTTTAAGATGTTTTTGAAGGGAGACCTTAAATATTCCTAACATATACAGTATATAAACTTTCTCTCGGACATTTGTTTTGAATCCTAGAAATCAATTAAACATTCTCATCTAAATATTTACCTCATTTACAATCTGTAGAGCCTAATTTTTCTTTGCTGTTTTTTTTTTGAGTCTGTTTGATCATACTCTAATTAATGAAAAAACAATTCTCCAATATTGTTTGTCAGAAATACTTTCAAAAGACAAACCCTCTCTTATTGTTTTAATTTCTTCATTTTCAGCAATATGCACTCATATCTTCTCCAAATTGCCTTTTTTTTTTATTCAAATGAAGTGGCTGTCAATTTTATGGAATATGAACTTCATAAGACAGTTCTTAGGCATGTGCAGCATAAAATACAAGGAGGGGAGTAAATTACATTTGCCCACCCCTCCTCTTCCTGTAATATTTTTAATTAATTTCTTACATGTTACTAGAAAATAAATAAAACATACAAGAATAATGAAATGATAACTTAAATGATACAAATATAGTAATTAGTAATTACTGCTTCAGTAATATCAATTATTGATTTTAAATTGAACCATTTACAGGGTTGCCAGATGGTTTGGAGTCTCTTCTCCATTAACGTGATAAGTTCTCTGAATTATCTCCTTAAAAAGGGAAAAATTAGAAATTGAACAAACTTACAGAAATTAAATATTTTAGTACGTTGAGCTATAGGACCTCTTTAAAATTTTCAAGCCTTCTCCGCCTCCCCATGAGCATGTTTATGCTTCTCATTAGAACTAGACTGATGATTTCTAAGGACTTTGAAACCTTTCTAGACCCTTTTGCAGTGACTCATTTTAAGATGGTAAGTTTGGTTCATTTTAGAACAAAGATATTGTAAATCAATACTGAAGAGGAAGATATTAATATATAAGAATTATGGTAAGTTGGAATGTACAGATTTCTAGAGAGATACACACTGCATTCAGTCAGAAGTCATTAAAATTCATTTTGTTCATCAAACTAGAGGTTCAAAAATATTTTCTATTTGCTCCCATTTTCATTAGTTGACCTGGACTGCTGCTCATCTTCACTTCTCTCCCTTTCAGTTCTACACACAATTTCTCAATACTGATAAGATGTAATATTTAACATTGCATATGTGACTCAAGCCACATTGTATAAATACTATTATACATATAAACTTACAATATATATCTTATTAGATCTGGAACTGATGTTCACTATTTACAGAAAAATTTAGAGGGCATGAAACAAAACACCAGTCTCATTTAACTATTTTTCTGCTCCACCACCACAGTTCTTTCTCCAAACTTTTGTTGAAGAAGAAATAAAGTTCTTTATTGCAATACAGAGATTATGAAAATTAATCAACTTCTAAGTAGCTTCTTTCATTTAATAAGCATGTGTTCATTTCAGAAAAGTACATTCTGTAACACATCAGTACGAAAAGACATTAAGTGATTGAAAATTGATTTGTGCATAGTGTTCTAATCTACTTTCTAAAGCATCTCTATATCTATATGATGCAAATAACATGAAAAGGATTCTAGGTGCCATTGACTACAAGTGTTTTTATTTTAGCTGCAAATGTACACTATAAACACATAACAGATATTCTGAAACATCTAATTTGAAGAATACAAATATTACATACCAACAAACATGCAATGTGCAAATGTTTCCATTTTGACTTTTAGTATTTAAGTATTCAAAGGAAAAATGTTTAATATGTGAATAATTAATAGTTTACTGGGCAACTATATTTAGCATTCTGTACTGAAGTGTTTTATAATGAGATGTTATAGTGCATTACATGTTCTTTGACTGAAATGTTGTAATATAATCCTTGCAAAATTTATTTTAAAATATTTATTTACAGTAATAGAAGCTTTTAATCAACTCAATAATAAACTTTATTCTGAAATGTAAATAATTTTAAAAGGAAATTTTTGTTCAGGATGCTGTGATGTTTTAAAACTTCTCTTGAATACCAAGAAAAAGTTCATTCAAATTCTTTTCTTATTTAATAAATCATTTAAATGAAATACTTCTTAAGAAGTATTTCCTTGAGAAAAATATTTTCAAAATACAACATACTCTTTTGATACAACTATATGAAACTATTTGAAACTTAGACAATAAGAAATTGTGTAATCATATCAATTACAGAGCGTGTCTTAGTTAAAGATGCAAATCTCATAGGTAATGCATTGTGGTCAATAGTGTGTCTGGAATCCTTGTATGAAATCTTCAGATCAAAGAACACTAGTTCATTATGTGGGACCTGTATCCATTTTGCTCACAATAGAATTTAATCTATAAAAAGGTCACGGTGCATTGAATACATCTAAAATGTGCTTCAGAATTTATTATATACAAATTTGAGAAGATCTGACCTGTATATTATAGTTAACATGAAGATGTAAATATGACAATTAATGTTATATAATCATATGAAAAGATAATAATTACTGGTATGTGGAAGATAGTGAAATATTTGATAAACATGGTTTGTAGTCCTCTCGATAGTTCAAAAAACTTGAAAAAGATGGGTATTTGGAATAGAAGTACATGAATCCCTTAAAGCCCAAGTGAGTCAATCTATTTTTAGGTGTTTTTAAGGTTCATAATCATTTTCAACCAGTGACATTCTATTAACAACTCAAAGAGTAGTGTAAATCACTTGGTTTTTATTTTAAGTTCACTCTGAATACTCAATCGGTACCAAATGAGGTGAACTATTCATAATTCTTTTAAAAGAAACTCTTTCTAAGTACATGTTTTTTTATAAGAAGTCCTTGAAATTTAGATAAAAAAAAGGAAACCCATTTTCTCCTGGTAGTATACCTCAGAGAAAGCTGTCAGAGAATGGTAATGGTAAGATGCAAAAGAGAAAAAAATATGGAAGATGTTTTGCCACTTACCACAGCTGTTCATTACCATTACATTATATGCTGTCTTACTTCGTTGTTGTTGAGTCATTAGCCACTGAATGAAAATGACAATATTAGTTGATGATGACTGATGAGTAAGAAAAATTATGTAACTTGAAAATAATCAGAATTTTCTTTTTATTTGTTTGAGATTGGATATGTTCTTATGTTGTTCCAAAAACTTATCTTTTAAGTATGAATTTAAAATTTTGACTTCCTGTATTATTCACATTGTCATATTGTCTACTTAAATTAGGATATGCATAAAGAATTATGTAAATCTGCATTTCATATTTTATTGTAAATTATATCCTTTGCTTTTTCATTTCACAAGTGGTGTAACTTCAATTAGACCCATAAACCAATATCTAACTGGTCAAGGTCATCAGAATCAAGTCACTGAATGGAAATGATATTGATGTTGATAAATAACAAAATTATGAGAACTGTATGAAATTAAATGTGTTGTTAACTGCATTTTGTATTTTCTTGCAAAATCTTGTTTACCTTTTTGTATCATAAGTGATGTAACTCCATTCGAGCCTTGTGTACTAAGTCTACAACTGGACAAAATTATCAGTAAGACAATATTTAACATTTCAATGTTGAAGACCTCAGGCAAGTGAATGGAAATGACATTGCTGATTTTGATAATAAGTATAAAAAATTATGAAAATACTGTGTTGTTAACTGTGTTTCATGTTTTCTTATATTCTTGCTTATAGCAGAAGTGATGTATTCCAGACAGTCCTCAACCTGGAGTATGGACCTGAACTGACAAAATTAGTATAGTCAATTTGAGTTAAAATAAACATTTCTAGTTAGACATTAAAAATAAAGTAATATACAGTTGACTTTTCTTTAACAACTGAACACATTGAATATCTCGCAACAGGAAATACTTGAATTAGATTCTCTTGGGCTTTAAAGGGTTTATATGTGTAAAAGACAAATAAAAAGATACTCATAATTTATCTGTCCTCTTGTAAACAATAACGTGGTTTTGGAAGGAATCATGCAAATGTTTTAACTCTGTTACATTGAGAGGAAAAATGTCCTCAAACAAATGGATGCAAATTTAGAGAAATGTTTTCTGAGACTTCAGGAAAGACAAAACATAATGGATACAATTAATGATTTTATTATACATGTATTTAAAACTTTAAAGTATTTTTAATGTAACACAATAAAGCATTGAGCTAATAATATGATAGTATGATACAAAATTAAAGGAAAACTGTCATAGAAACGTGAAACCAGTAGGTTATTTTGTTAATTTAAGAATTGCAAAAATTAAAGATATTCCTTTGTGCTAATCTTGTTTAAATAAAACTTTGTTAATTTCTACTTGAAGAATAAGGAGGCTTATTTAATACCTAGGGTAAGAAATTGACTACTTCCTCCATATACAGTTATATCAAATATCAATCACCAACCACTCACCATTTCGATTAATTTCAATTAAATATCTTGTAATACTGAAAGATATTACTCCTCAAGAAGTACACAATATTAATCTCAGTTCTAGAAAATTGTTGTTTCATTTTCACAAACAAATTAGTGAAATTGATAGGTTTCAACATTCTAGTATCAAATTTGTTAAATTACAAGATCACCTAAGTCTTAATCAATACAGTTAAAAGAACATACTTGCTATTCTGAGTTATAATCCAAGATTTTCAAAATTATTTAACTTGACAGTATGATTTTATATTTGTAGGTCACTGAATGTCCCGTCATTTGTTTCTTTTGAAATAACCATGTAATATTGAATGGAGGTCAGTTGCTAGAAAAAAGAAAATGCAATGCAAGAAAGTTGCTTTCAATAATAAATATTTGTCAATATACAAATAGAATTGGTTCCACTCCTGGAAATTTATTGTCACAGAAACCTAAGAATTTGATATGAAATGAAAAGAAATATCATATTAAATTATAATATTACATAGGTAACAAAAAGCTGAAAAGTGTCATAAAATAATATTGGTAACTTTTCCAAAATCTTCAAATCACTAAAATGCTTACAATTTATGTGAGTTCATGAGAGTGTAATTCTTGAAGAACATCATTGTACTAGTTCCTGAGATCTTGTATTTGAAAATGAAAATTATTTTATTTATATTTTCTTTATGGAGCAGAAGGAAATCTATTTAAATTCATTTTCTTTTGTTCTCTTACATTTCACTAAAGCTTCCACACCCAGTCACAAGATAAATATTTACATATTCTTGTTCATTACTACAACTTTACCCAACATGTAACTATATTTGGAATAAAGAGAGGAGGAGACCTCGTCTTTTATTTCATATAGAAATGTAGATCTTGGAGGACAGTTTTATGGTGTTCCTGATGCTTCTAATAGCATGACAGATCATGCCTCATAGAGTTCGTTGAATTCAGTTGGATATCACGTATGTAATTAAGTGCTAACACTGGATGTGTTTTCAGTAACTTTATCATAGGAAATTGAAGAATTATCAGGGAAAAACTAATGTAGATAATGCCATTCAGTTTTGGTACAATCTCATTTTAATTGACTTCAGTGACAAATTGATGAAAAACAGTAGGCAACAATTCAACCATTATAAAAAGTAGATTTCAGTATTTAGCACCCATTATGATTTTGGTACAATCTCATTTTAATTGACTTCAGTGACAAATTGATGAAAAACAGTAGGCAACAATTGTAGAATATTAAGTGTCATTATTTATTACTTTAATTTCTTTTAGATGGCAAATCATCCTTATTTTCTAAATCTTCCCACTGCATATGGAGAAAGTATACTTGAAAGTTATTTCATAATAGAGTATATCTGTTCACAGAACAATTAGACCAGAAAATAAATCTGCCAATATGGGCTGATACGTGCATTCTCAAGCCACAAATTGAAAAAAAGAAAATCTTGAATATGATAATATGGAATGGAAAATACTATCACAACATGCATGAATAAGATATGCGAGTCTTTGGTATTTCAGCTAAAAAACAGCTGATGAAAATCTTTTTGATGTGAGTTTAATTTTTATAAAAGGATAGTCACTTTTGGTGTTTACTTTTTCCTGAGAGAATAAAAAATTTGTTGTGATGTAAATATGCATCTGTGATAAAATTAAAGTAATAGAAATAATTTCAGCTAAGGAAATTACACAGTTTTATTTCATCTTATAATAGATGATTATAATAAATCAGTACTACATTCCCATAAATAAAGGTAAATTCTATTAAACTTGATATTCTTGTTAGAGGCAGCTTCTGTTGGAATTAGTACATGGAGAATATGAACTTTAATTTTTTAATTTCAAGTACTTTTTGCAGTTTTGAAGAGAATTTATTATATTGTATCTACCATCAGTTATTTCTATTTAATAATAGAGTTGGTGTTAATTAAGACTTTTTCATAAAATCTATTATAATCATTCAATAACAAATTATTTTGTAATCCACAAGGTATCTCTCTTATCCTCACATCTGTCAATAGAGGGACGGTCTAGAGATGGCATCTCTAGATATGACAAAAGCAATATTTATCTATAATAAATACCTAATAACATTAAAACAAGTAAAGGAAGTTTCAAAGATGATTAAAACATACCTAATTGAGACTTGCTCATATAAATTATGTGAAATAAAATAAAATTATTGCTACCATTAATGTTGGATGCTTAAAACCAAGTTATAGACAATAAACTCTATTTACTGAATGATCTTGTGTGAACCCCATCTGTTGCTACACTTTCCAAACATTATAATCTGCTAGTTTCTTAATACAATACATTGTTAATGTTATTCTTAATTTGATAATATGACTTTACAGAAAAATAGAGATCAGTGCCAAAAATATATGTAGTTCTAGACAGATACTTACTTTGTTTGCTTTTGCATACTTGTACTTTTGTATAAGTAGATATAGTTGACTCACAAAGATACTAGTTGATAGCTTTATAAATAAGTTCAAAAATATATTTTTTTAACAAATAAATATTATGCTAAGAGAATTTGACTTCAAAGACTTCTTGAGCTGCCTCTGATTTCTACAATAGTTTATAACTGTTAATATTTTTTCCCCTTGTCATTCTAATTGTAACATGCTTCCAGAGATCAATATGCAATTAATCTTAAAGAATAGGTAAATGAAACTCATGGGAAAATCAAAAGAAATGTCAGTGACAGTAGTAGGTTTAAAGTTAAGAATATCCTTTGAAAAACTCATTTTATGATTTTTCCAGAGTTAAGAAGGTATGCTCAGCGACTTGATAAAATGACTAAGCCAACAAAAATGACATGTACTACTGAAGAAAACAAATGAATAATGCGGAAATTTCAAAATTGCAAGCATGAAACAAACAATATTGGTTTCAAATTTCTTTACTATTGCTTTGGTTTAGATTTTTTTAAATATATTGAATATCAGGTAATAACAAACTTACTAATGCCATAAAAATAGAATAGTTTAAAAGAATGTTTATACTACAAAAGAAAAACTAAATATTTTTGTTGACTACTTGAGAGAACATGCAAAGCAACATTCTGAAAGATACAAATGACAATGATTTTAATAAAAGGGCATGCTTGAACAAGTGAAAAGTAGTAGTGAATAAATTCTACATGGCATTTGGGGATGACAATCATAATGTTTATACATGCAATTGCAGTTAGACATGCAAGAAATTAAGGCACAACAAAGTTTTATTTCTCAGTTGCTGTATTAGTTGAACAGTAACAATTTTATTTCAACAATAGTCTTAAATACTTTTTCTTACTTTATAGCTTGATAGGTTTGCAGATTGAGTTAAAATATGAAACAAGAGTCATAAAGAATTCTAAATACAAAGATATTGTAGTAAATTATAATCTTTTTATTTATTTCTTCAGAATATTATCAATCTCACTTATTTGAATGTGTTTCAAACAAGCAATTTTATTACTTATTTAATTTTGTGTCGATTCATTTGAGAAAGATAGTAAAAGTGGCAGATATGATTTACAACAGAACTTAATTTATTCAATTTAAGTCTAATCACTTTGTTGCCCTATTTTTAGTTTCTTGTTTTCTGTCATAACATTTCTCCAAACATTTTAGCAACAACATAACAGCAAATATAAAATGAGAGCCTAAAACCAAATGTTTTTAATAATAGCTGAAAGAGGTTCAAATTATCCAATGCATAAGAATGTACATTTGCAAGGAAGAAGGAAATTGAAGAACAAATGTACATTAAAAAGTATCATTTAAAGCATTTTTACAATATAACCTCTATTTGCATATCTTCAAATAACATATTGTTATGAATTTATACTATGATTTTATTTTTAGTTTACAATTTATGCCATGTGGCAGCACCAATATTCTGGTTTAGTTAACTCTCACATCATTTACACATGCATGCAAAAGAATAGGTAGAGGAATTGAAGAAAATAGATTGTTTGGAAAGATTCAGACTGAATAGATTGAAAACTAGTTACAATTACATAAAATAAGTTAATTACTGAGCAACAGCTGATATGTCTTTAAAAATCTTTGATACAAACAATGCTCTTAAGCATAACTTTTATATCACAAGCATATTTTGTAATTTCTGAATGCTGTGTTGAACTTTCTTATGAAAAATATAATTCAAGCTTTAAATTATTAATACAAAAATTATTTCATTACCTTGGTTAGAAAATAATCTCTCTTCAATATAAATACAAGGTATGCTGTATTTATTGTACAGAATTTGCCATTATTATTCATTATACAAGACCATGTAAATCATTTAGGTGTTAATGATCAGATTATCGTTATTATTTGAATTAGTAAAATAATAATATTCATGTAAATTTACACTTTCCTTTATTATTTAATGATGTACTGTGAAATTGTTGATATGCATTTAATTTTATTCACAAATTATTTACTGATTGGCTGCTTTTAGTCGGTCCCATGCCTTTCTGACTGATCAAACCATTTACATTACTTCTGATCACATAATTATTGTTCATTAAATGCATCAGTTTAGAATACACTACTCAAGCTCACAAGAGTAATAACAGACTCTATTTTAGAAAGAGACAGATCAGTGAAGATAGCCATTAAACAAGAGGATGATGAGGTCTACACAAACCAAATCAACATCAACAGTAATCCTAAGGATTGCAATTGACATTTCTTTTCACTTTGATGGTTTTATCAAGTAGGTATATATGTATATATCATTTAAATAAATTAATAAGCGTGTAGTTGCAGTAATGCAGCACATATTTGCAGCACCTTCTGTCAAAACAGAATACTTCATTTCCAACAGCACTAAACATCCACTTCATGACAAACTTCATGTAGTCAGGGTCATGCATTATATCCTTTATCATGTCTTTAAGAATAGTGTAGCAGAAAAATAGGTATATCTTTGAGTTCATGTACTCAGACTGAAAAAAGAAAAGAATTTTGTTAATAAGATAACAATATTTGTGAAATGTTAAATGCTATTTGAAGAGTGCAGTGGAAAAAGGATGTGGGATCCAATTTTTATTAAAACTGAGTTGGCAGTGAATTTGCATAGCTTAACCTCAAGAGAATATTTTAATCCAAAAATTAAATGGGGGTGAATTTAAAAAATAGAAAGCCAAGAAAGACAAAAAAATTGAGAATGCCATTGTATGTAACTAAGGACAAGTATCCACTTCATTGGCTGTGCTTTTTGCAGATACACAGCTTTCTTGCTTTTAGTTTACCCAGTTGTTGGGTGATTAGTGTTATTTAACAATGAAATCTAGTCTTCACAGTCTTGGCTGATGGATTTTTGAACTTTAATTGGTTTGTAATTCATTGAAATACCTCATGATATTACAATCTTTAAAATAGTTTAAAGAAAAAGTTTTGGCCAAAAGAATTGGAAATTTTCTAAAAACTAAATCCAAATCTGAAGACCCTCCATCACCCCTTTGAATGATCTTGCATTGATAAACCTGGAACGGAATGAACAGAGAAAGTGTGTTATGGAACCCAAAAGGAGATGCACATCTTGACCAGAAAGGTGTTTTCTTCTTCATTAAATATCACATGGTGAATCCTATATCTATCTCAAAAGCTAAGTTGGATAATATTCAGAACTACAAAAACTGTTCTATAAACAATAACATAATATACATGAACAGATAAGGTACCTAATTAATAACATAAAAATTAGGTTTGATTACTGTATAATTAACTTATTTGGTCTTTTAAATTAAAAATGCTGTTTCTTTGAAATTCAGTTTTCTGAACACCATCTTTTTCAACCAGTTCTCTTCATATATATAATTCATAAATAGTCCACTGACTTTCATTTGTGTCAAAATTGTATTAAAATACCTTACAACAAATTAATTGGATATTTGTTTAAAATAACATTCTCAACATATGCCAATCAAAGAGGAATGCATGGCAAAATTGTAAATGTAAAAACAGTGTTTAACTCAAGAGAAACTTAGTTTTATAGAACACAAATGCAACAATTTTCATGATTACTCATTCCAGGGACTAGATTTACTTGTAAATAAATACATTCTATTGGAAAGCTTAATTGGTTAAATCTGAATTATCATACAAGTTGGGGCATATAATTCAGCCTGTTAAATTTATTTTTCATCTTTTAATTTCATATCATTAGGTTTTCTATCTTGATATTTCCTTTTAACATGGAAAGATCATACTACGATTCGGGACACATTTTCATTGACTTTGTCTTCTCACCTTTTCCGTTATCTTCTCCGTCATTGTCTTCTTCGTCTTCTCTCCATAATCTTCATCTTCACCTTCTTCATCTTCTTCTTCATCATATTCATGGTCATCTTAGTCTTCACCTTCTTGTCTTCGCCATCTTTGTCTTCTGCTTCTTCTTTCTTTTTCTTTTCTTCTTCTTCTTCTTCTTCTTTTTCTTTTCTTTTCTTTCTTCTTCTTCTTCTTCTTTCTTTCTTCTTCTTCTTCTTCTTTGCCCTTT